>PVJX010000121.1:350339-385824 GCA_004027295.1 Dolichotis patagonum
TTATTATTATTATTATTATTAGGCAATCTGACATACACATTAGTCAGGAATGAATGGGTTCATATGGAGTGTGGACAGAAAGGCATGAGCTATTTTTACTAGCAGATTTTTGTTTTATTATGACAATAAAAATTGAATCACTGGTGGTGGGAAATCATTATTTCCTTTCCCTTTTTGCTTTAATTCTGTAGAAGCCCGCAAGTCTCTCCTGATAGATATTCCATAGACTCCTTCTGGGAGACTGTTCACATGCAAGTGGCTTGCTGCATATGATCTTATCTTCCCATTTAGATGTTCCCTTCAGGTGATACCAGTATTTTTTCAGTCTTTTCTTTCTTTCTCTCTCTTTTTTTTTTTTTTTTTTGAGGTGAGAAAAGCATTGACTTCTTAAGTGAATGATTAGGAGACACAGCATTTACAAGAGATAGCAGGGGTGGCCAGGGGGAGACTGGGTTAGCTTGGGATGTGCTGTGTTCCAAACTGCATACAGGAGCCCCACAAAGACTTCCCAGCTGCTCCCCTGGGAAAGAAAGCCAAGCATTCTGTACTTCCAGGCCACCTCTCTTTGTGAAATGTGTTGTTCGGGTGTGTTTCTCTTCCCATTAACCAAGTCTCATGTGCCACCATGCCATCTCAGGTTGTCTGAAGTTGCCCCTCAATTCAGGGCTGGCCTCTCGTGATATACTAATTGTTGCTCCAAAACGGACCTTTCCTCAGCACCCACAAAATGCCCTCTCTAGGGTGATCTTGCCTGCTGGGTTTTGATATAATCAAATTAACTCACTAACTTACTGAGCAATAGACTTAAGGGTAAAATGCAGGTATGAACTTGCATCTTCCAAGGAGTAATTACTGTTACTGTTTTAAAGGAAGATGATCCCTCTGTAAGTAGATTGCATAAAGAAGCCTTTTTGGTGCTCTTTTTCTTTTCTTTTTTAATGGTAGGGGAAATGTGAATTTACAGTTACAGTTAGAGAAGGCAGCATAGCTGGGTTAAGGAGACAAAGTTAACACATAGGTCGGAGGGGGTATGATGTCCTGGAAGGGACATTTGCATTAGTGACAATGTCGGAAGAGCTAGGTACAGGTATGTATCAGGATTGGTGTTCACAGTTCCCCACCACCATCAGTGGGCCTTGAATCAGATATGTGGAGGGCCAGCTGGAGATACAGCTCAGCGGGCACAGCGCCTGCCTGCAAGTACGAGATCATGGGTTCGATTGCCGCTACAGGAAAAAAAAAAAAAAAACCAGCACCAAATGTGTACAAAATGCAGTTTTTATGACCCAGGGCTCCATTGAATCAAAACTCACCACTTCCACCAGTGGCCCCATACTCCACAGGCACAGAGAAAAGCAAGTCTCAGGACCAGAATACGAAGTCCAATCCACCCTGTACTGATCATCTATGTTTCTCCCAATTATTTTTAAATTTTTACCAAGTAATCTGGGATCAAAATTCTCTATGTGGGGCCGGGGATTTAGCTCAGTGGCATAAAAGCCTGCCTGGCAAGCACTAAGTTGTGAGTTCGATCCCCAGAACCAAACAACATCAACAACAAAACACTCTTATGTGAGCATAAGTAATGTGCTCTTACACTTATGCAGGAAGGAAATAATAATAACCAAGGAACTTTATTGTTACAAGAAAACCAAATTAAAATATAATATGTAAGAAAACATTTCAGCCTGACAGCCATTTATTCTGCAACTCTTTGTCTTATTCATAAAAATGACAGTCATATAAACAACCTGATGTTTTCAGGACTTTACCAAATTATCCAGCATATTTAAGTATCTCCATTTCTTAAGTGCCTTATAATTATTGCTTGGTTTATTAGAGAGAGGACGGTAGTTCAATCAAGAACAAGAACTGATATTTCTGTACCAGGAAGAGGTAATTCCTATTAAACATAGGTCATGAAAATCTTGAGAAAGTACACAAGACCTCCCTGTCATTTGACTGTGAACTTTTATTTGTGGAACCGTGCTGAGGTCTTTTTATAACCTAGCAAAGACATCAGTTCCAAGTTAGTGTTCAGATTGGAGAATAACACGATAAAGACATTCTGTTCTATTTGCGAGCATACATGATTTTTCCATTTCAGAGTTTTCAGAAACCAAAACGTATCGAGAAGTCATGGATGTGGCCCTGTGACACATGCCCCTAAACCTGGTTAGTCAGGGGCCTGAGGTAACAGGACTGGGAGATTAGGACCAGCCTGGACAATTCAGCAAGAAGAAAAATGTAAAGGTTTAGGGGTGTGGCTCCGTGATAGAGCACCCCTGGGTTTACTATGTCCCACCCACAAAGAAGTCAAGGGTTGAGTCTAATTTTACTGTGTAGCTTGTCACCAGCACAGGAGGAGAAAGAAAGACAATAGTTTCCCTTGCTTTCTGCATTTGGAGGATATACATATACAAACAAGAAAGTAACCAACACTTCAGCATGTATGTGACGTAGCCTAGAAAACACAGATATCTCAGTAAATTAGAAAAAAATACAAAGGTAAAAAGAACATAAATATCATTCAAAGGTAGCAGGAAAGAGGACCACAAAAACATTGTATTGTAATCCTATCAATTTTATGTTTTAAATCTAGCTCTACTGTCATCAGTTATAGTGAGCAACTACCTTATTAACTAAAACGACTCAGAACTGAGTGGAGATAAGAGACATAACTCTTAATTACTCTTGTTCTCACGTTTGTGTTCATGAATGTAACATACACGTATCTATAGTTTTCCAAAGAATTTATGTATTTATCTGTTCTTTTTAAAATTAGCCAGTCAAACATACAGTGGCATTTGTTTATTTATTGAGATAGGGTCTCATTATGCAGTTCAAGCTGGCCTTGAACTCACTATAAAGACAGGCTGGGTTTAAACAGTGATCCTTCTGCTCACCGCCCCCTCTCCTGCAAAATATATAATTTTTTTGGTATTTTTGAGAAAGGGTCTCCCTCTGTGGCCTGGTCTAGCCTCGAACTCACTGTGCTCCTCCTGCCTCAGCCTCCTGGGTGCTGGGATTATAGGTGTACACCATCATGCCTGGCTCTAAGTACATTCTTTAAGCAGTAAAAGACCCAGATTTATTTAGAGGTTTGAAATAAAATGTGTACCACAAAATTCAGACAGTGCCGTGATGATCTTGGCTCCGTGAGAACAGTCTGGTAGAGGGAGCTGAACCTCTGCACTGACCCTGGCTGGTGGCCTGAAGTCAAACAATGCTCTGCTCCCACTTCTTTCTACACTGGAGGTACGGCGCTTATCAAATGGCCTGTTTCTGGGCAAAGTCCACCTTGCCTTGTGCTTTTCCCTCCTCGTTTTCTGTTTCTGCAGCACCTTTCTTCTCTCAGGCTTCCGCTGTGAGAAGTCTCAGGGCACATTCTTCATCCAGTCTAAAAAAACATGTATGTGGAAAAAAGGGATCAATTTACTAGCAGTGCTAGAAATCAAGTGTGGGATCACACACCCATGATCAGGCACTAGGAGCCTGAAGTAGGAGGGTTACCAGATAGAGCCCAGTTAGAGCAACTTCCTGACTCAGTGAGACTCTGTCTCAAGATTTACAAAGGTTTCTTTGAAAGGTCTGGAAATGTATCTCAGTGTGAAGGCCCTGGATTCAATCCCCGGTGCCATAAAATAAGTCACAAAAACAAAAACAAGATCACCACCAAGTCACTAATAACCAAGACTTCTTATTGACAATAACAAAGGTGAGAACAAATACAGTCCGCATTTGTTGAATGATTAGTCACCAAGATAGGGCATGGGCTAAGTACTTGTGTCATTTTAGCTAATCCTCCTAAAACCCAGTGAAAAGTGAGTACTAATGAGATCCCTGCTTTTACGTATGGGAAAGTGCACAGAGAGATGAAGTGACTTGTCAAATTAGTCAGTCGGAAATAGGATCAAGAACTTCTGATTAGAACTTCTAAACTGTGTAATATGCCTTAACATTTGGCCAAATGAAGTAATTTGGCTATTATTCATATTAACTTGAGGAATTTGGAATTCTAGCACTAGTTCTAAACTAGAGATTAAAGCAACCATCTTTATTTTCTAGGCTTTATGGGTAGGGCAAGGGTTTAGTTACTAATTTCAGTTTCAAAATTATAAATGTCAATAAGTTTTGGTAGACAGAAAAATTCAAAACTCAAATATCAGTTATTTTTAAATAATTCATCATTGGGTTTTTATTGAAACAATGGAGCAATGAGTATAAATTTATTTAGGACTTATGATTTTGAGTCAGGACCTGTGCATTTTACACACAGTAATTAAATTCTCAATAATGGCTATAATTACACCATTCTACAGATACAAAAAGTTCAAAGATTAAGCAATTTACTGCAACTTCCTACCCCTTTAATGTGGCAAATCCAAGATTAGAACCTAGATATATATGACTATAAAAACCATAATCATAACCTCTGGATTTTGTTTGTAAAAGTCCAACAAACCAACCAATAAATAAAATATTAGTATGCTCCCTCCACAGAGCCTTTTGCAGAGTGGAATTCTGTATGTGGTGGCTCTGGCCAAGATCTAGTCCAGTAGGTTATCAGACGCTTTCACAGATCTGAAGAGGCCTAAGGGTGTCCTGGGCCTTCATGAAAACTCAGATATCTGGAGTAAACACCATGCTGTTTGCACATGCTTCCAGCCTAACATTCACTGAGAGGCCAGGGCAGCACAGAGCCAGTGTGGACACTGCCTTGTTCTGTTCTTTGCAGGCTCGACGATTTCAAAGTAGTATCACATGCTCACCAGAGACGTTGGTGGTTAACTGTTGGCCAAGCAGCCTGCTTATGATGAAAGTGGGCTTCCAGGCCTCGACAAGTTTTCTTTCATGGCAGGTGCCCTGAGGAGAAAGGAGAGGTTCTTGGTGTGGCCTCATTGTTTGAGCCTGCCGTGCAGGTGCCTAGCTGGGAAACAATGGACTCCATTGATGGTGGTGCTGGCCCGGCCCATGCCAAAGCCAACACCTACTGCTGTGGGCAGTTACGGAAGTCAATGGGGAGGCATAACCAGATCAAGGTTCATGACTGAAATGGCTTCCTGCTTCTCTGCACTGACAAAGTGAACTTTGGCCACACCAGAGAGCAAACTCCCTGCAATGCTTCTAAGACTTGGTCTGCAAGTTCAGACACTCAGCTCTAAACGTCCGATAGTATGATAGATGCATCTATTTTCAGCATCTTCCACAAATGGAAAACTGTCCAAGTTTGAATGTGGATAATTACATGTACTTTTAAAAGAAAAATATAAAAAAAATTTTTAAAAAAATATATCTTGAGGATTGCCTTTCGTGCAAAAAAGAAAAAGGAGTCTTAGAAAAAGATCATTTAAATTTTATAATTTGTTTTCTAGAGGAAATATAATTTTAGAGGGTTAAAATATATCATAGGATTTAAAAGTAATCCTTACTGATTTCACATGACTAGACTTCATCTTTAGGTCTGATTTTTTAAAAACTGGTGGTGCTGAGGATTGAATCCATGACTTTTCTCTGACCTATATCCTAGGCCATTTTTATTTATTTTGAAACAGTCTTATAAGTTGTCCACATTGGTCTTGAACTTGGAATCTTTCTGCCTCAGCCTCCTAAACTGGGACTACAGGAATGCACCACCACACTCAGTTTAGGAGTGACTTCTGCAAAAAATCTCATAAGTTATACAAATAGAAAATCAAGTAGGAAGGGACCAAATAATAAAAGTAATTTGTGCTTTGAAACATTTTTGAGAAAAAGACAATTCATTTATTCAAGCAGTCAGTTATGAAACACCTGTGAATCCCATAAAACATGAACTTCCACTTCTTGCAGTGTTTTCAGGATTCTTTGATATCGTCTTATGGAAGCTAATTTGTCACTAAGCAGAGACCAAGGTGACCATTTTTATTTGCACAGAGAACTTTCTTGAAGATAACTGATGCCAGCACCATGATTTGCATGACAGACAATAATAAGTTCTTCCTTGACTCAGGGCAGGTCCTCTGATGCCCTTTCAGCATTTTCTGGTTGACTAGAATCCGAGAGCGACTCTACTTCAAGGGAAATCAGTGAGGAAATTAATGGAAAGAGCCAGACTTCCTAGGTGAGTCACTGAAACACCTGAAGCTTCAGAATCCTCACTTATAAAATGAGGACAATTAGATCTCTTTTATAGCCTTAGGGTGGGGGAACTAAATGAGATTATACTTAAAAATCCCTTAATGGACCAGAGTACCTGATACATAATAGGCCGCAAGGGTGCTACTCCTTGTGAGTGGTTTGGATATGCCACCTCGCTCAACCGTGGTAAAGCTGGATCTATGGATGGCCCTCTGAATTAAGGCCATACTTACAGCTCCCAAAGAATCTGTCATGTAAAATTTCAGAGTATGATACATGTAGATGAGCATTGGTTTATTAAAAATCTGGCTCCAGTCTGATTAATATCATGTTCCAGCTTTTAAGTATGCCCTCCTCAAGCTTTATTTTACCTAATAGCATATTACTTTTCTTTCTCTCCCCAACAGGGGCCAAGGAGGATGGGTGGGGGGAGATTCTCCTTTCCACATTCCCAAATCACCATCATTCTTAACTCTCTGCCAAGGGAACAGGCTTATCATTGTGTTTGGGAGACTTGAAACCAGCTCCAGGGCTTGGTTCACCACCAAGGATATGTAGTCAGTCACCAAGCAGAGACTGAGTCAGGATGTCACATTGGCTATGTAAAAGGGATGTCCCTGGGAACATGTGACAGATCTGTATCAGCTTCCAGAAAGCCCTTCCTGCAGACATGGAGTGGGGGGAACTGAGGAAGTCCATCTGGTCACTGGCTCCCCGCAGTTGGATTTTGATCACTCTCGAGGAGGGGCCTGAGAACTGGCCTGCAGAGCTGTGCCCCTCAGAGGCCCTCTGCCAGTGGGGTGGCATAGAGCAGTGAAGAACTTAGC
The DNA here is from genome assembly GCA_004027295.1 of Dolichotis patagonum. Classification (NCBI taxonomy): domain Eukaryota; kingdom Metazoa; phylum Chordata; class Mammalia; order Rodentia; family Caviidae; genus Dolichotis; species Dolichotis patagonum. The sequence continues at coordinate 357,287 of PVJX010000121.1, forward strand.
CCCACCCAAGGAATGCTGCAGGCTCCATCCAAAAGTTAGGCTGCCCACTTCTTGGCTTAACTTGAACAGCTGACACTGGCTGTATACTTGGCAGCCAAGGAACAAAGGCTTTTTCTCTGGCTGGGATTATAATGAATATAATAGTGCTCAGCACAGAGCAGCGTAAAATTTAACTGCTGTTTGTTTACTGCTTTTCCTTATTACACGTTGGCCTCAGCACATGGACTTCCTCTTCTCCTTTGCATCCGTCCTCACCAACTCCCTGGCCAGGTTTCTGAGGTGGACACCATGAAACTAGAGATCATCAGTTCATTGCCTTTGACTTGGTAATCTTCCCACGGCCTGATTAAACCTTGTAAGAGTTAAAGGAATTTGCTTGGCAGAAGCAAATAGGAGGAGCATGTCTTATAGGGGAGAAACAAAGTCAAGTTGACATGTATGAACTTGCCTTGGCCTTACCTGACCTTTGGGTAGGCCATTCCTCTTCCTTCTGCACTGCCCTACTCAATAGTTGGTGCTTTGGGCTTCAGGTTCTCAAACTGCTGTGTTAAGCCCAGCTCCTCCTCACCATCAGTGCAGGAGAGCCACTGAAGTATGAGCGCCTGACTCACCACTGCCCTCTGTTCTCCATCCTCCCCACTGTCCTAGACCTGTTTTCGCTTGGGTTAGACTTAATTTAACTTCAAGATGGGAAAAAGAAATTCTACAGGAGGTAAGAATTGAGGTAAAAGTATGGCATAGACAGGGGTACAGAGTCAGATTTCCAGCCTTGTTATTTTGAGCAAGTTACCTAATAGCTTTGAGCTTCACTGTCTCCATTTACAGGGAAAAGGCAATAGGTGTTGTGGAAATGATGTATGAAAAGCACCCAGCTTAGTGTCACATAGTGTGACATCAGTAAGACCGTTATTATTGGACTGGTCTGTCTATATCCAGCACTGGTTCCACAAAGGGTATGGTGGCTAAGGGGACTGAGACTGTTAGGATCTGTTGCTGCCCAGCTGTATTTCCTTCCTCAGTAGCTTGAGGTCCTAAGGTGACCTCTAAGGAGATCTGGCAGCAGAAGGGTGAAGAGAAAGGAGCAAACGGGATGAGTTGTTCTGCCTTGTTTGTACCCAGCACCAAATGGTAGCTGGCTTGGTCACCAGGGGGTGCAGGGATTTCATTCACAGGAGAAGACCAGATGCTCAGAGGCCCAGAGACCTTGGAGAATGAACAGAATTAGTTGCTCCCTGCTGGTGCTGGAGACTTCCTCTCCAAGGGGTTGCCATGTTCCTGGTGACCCCAGCTTCTACTGGCCACTGTTTACTTTTTATGGCAGTGGGTCTCAGTCACAGCTGCACGTTGGAGTCTCCTGGGGGAGTGGGCCTGGTTAGTTTACAGCTTGCAGGTGAAGCTATGTTTCATCAGAGCTCAGAGTCCTGTTCTAGTGGCAGCTGGAGCCCATTGGTGCTTCTTTCTCCCACTGTTAAGCTTGGATTTGGAGCTGGACTCTCCTCCCTTGGTGGATTCCAAGAAGTCATTGAAGTGTAAGGTAAATTATTCATGTTGCATAAATTTGTGCCATAGTTTTAAACTTTGTATTTATTTACTTTAAGAGATATATCTTCTTTATTCCAACAAGTATAGTCTAATGTACTGTGGTCATGTTGGCCAAATTTTGTGTTCCTAGTCTTCCAGTTAAATTTTAAAAGGCAGAAGAAGAATGATCATTGAAATTCCTTTCTGAGATAATATCAGAGAGTAATGTAGGGGGTGATAACATGTCCTTTTCCAAAGGCAGAAGCTCTGCAATCCCACACTTGTGACTAGAAGCCTGAACACCACTGGTTGGCCAAGTTCCTACTCTCATTCAATGATCCAGCTGTGATATTCCCAAAGCTTTAGAAAGCCCAGTTTTCTAATGAGCTAATGTGTGGGGAAATCTGAACTTGACAACACTGTTAAAACTTTATCTAGAAAGCTGACCTGGAAGAATAGGGCCACACCATTGTCAAATATTGAATTGTGTCATGTGGAAGAAAGACATAACTGCTAAGGCTCAAGGGAACACAGCTAGGAAAGGTTAGAAATTACAAGACGCAGTCCCACTAAGTAGGAGAAAAACTCATTTCTTGACTGAGGATGGCACTAAGGACTACACACTATAACATTTTTTGATCACTAAAATTAAAGACTCAAAGTTGGAATAGGAGCATTCATTGAGGAGAATCTGAATTATTGGTTTCACCACCTACAGTCACCCGGCCAGCCAAAAGTACATTATACACTGACACCAATGAAGACAGCGCATGATAGGAGAACAAATTCAGTCCACATCTCAAAGTGTCTCATGTGAACATGAAAACTGTAGAAGAGCTTTAACTATGGTAAGATACTTAGTTGACCTTATTATGAAGACACAAGAAAAGAAACTACTCTTTTTCACACAACTGAATAGTCATGAAGAGGGCAGATGGAAATGGCACTAACTTTTAATGATAGCTTTTGAGATGCTTGATGTTTTCCTAGTTTTATTTCTCACAGCCAGCCTGGACAGGAGTTACCCGTAGCAGTAAGACTAGGAAAGCCAGTGCTCAATAGCGTTTAGTAACTTGCTCAGAACCTCACAGTTACCGAGTGGCAGAAGTAGCATTTCAATCAAGATCTGCCCAAGTCCTGCTTATTACAGCTCCATCCTGGTCTGAGAACTTCACCGAATTAAGAAGGGACAACTGCATGTGCGGTAGTGGAGACAGAACCCAAGACTTTGTGCAAGCTAAGTAAATCTGTGTTACTGAGTTCCTGTCCCAGTGCCCCTCCAGTCCTATTTTTGCATATTTGTTTTTTTATATGTGTACTATATTTTCAAAAATTCATCATAAGTGAAAGCATTTCATGTGATGTGCAGGTTAGTTAGCTATAGTGAGCCCTTACACAACATGTGTGTATTTGAAAGCATCATATTGTACCTGAAAAATGCATGCAATTGTTATTTGTCAACTAAACGCATCAAAATGAGAGGAACTCAGCATATATATTTTGGGATATGATTTATCTAGTGTTTGATCTGAGCATCAAGGAAACTTTTCAAAAGTGCTGATAGACATTATATAGCAGGGAAGACCGCCCACTAGATATGTGTTCCAAGAGAGCCCATTAAAGATGATGGAATAACATCAACTATATGTTGGTCTGTTACATTAGTATTTGGTTGAATCCTCATTCAAATTATCAGCTCGTATAAGCAGGCACAATCTCTGCACTAACCATATGTGCCAGGGGTGCTTGTGGGCAACGGGAGCCACATCTTCTTCAGTCACACCGAGGGGATCCCAGGCATTTCCAAGTCCTGGTTCTTTACTTCTCAGGTGACGACCTACCGCAAGGCATGTGTGTATTTCCCTAACGCAGGAGCGGTTTTCTCATGGTGTAGGTGGAATTAAATGAGATAATACAAGTCAACTGCCTGCATCTTGTTCTTTCATTTCTCTTTGTCCCTTCCCTTTCTTCCTCTCACAATTGCTAATTTATGTCCTACTCTGCACTATGCTTCATGCTGTGGACTCAATAGTAAATCACAGAGAGTTGCTTGACTTTCAAAAATTGAGTAGTATTACTCAAGTATAACCAGAAACAATCTAGAACAATTCGTATTTTTGCTGATACCCTTTTCTGATTCCCGTGCGGCTGGAACATGTTGTCAGATGCCTCTGGTATCCTTTCTGCTGTCCTGGTGTTGAGAGTGAATCTTTAGGGGGTTGGAGCTGAAACTCATCAATATGTTGGCTGAGCTCTAGGACTCGTGTCTCTGTCTTCACAGCCCCTGACACCACTTCTGGACTCAGACTCGCCTGAGCCTCCTGCGGTTTAAATGAGTTAGCTCTTGGAAAATGCTTGGACGAATGTCAACGTATCATGAGTATGCAATAAATATTGATCATTACAGATGTTAGCGTAAGACAAAAACCTGAAAATTTGCCCCAAATTCCTGTTCATTAATGTCCCTAATTATGTATAGTGAATTTTTGAGTATTCAGTAATATTCAGACTATTCAATAATATTCAAAAATATTATTGAATTGAGTATTCAATAATATTTTTGAGTATTCAATATTAAGTATCAATATTTTTAGTATTCAATAAAATGGTAGATAATGGAGGCTTCTTACAAATCAGTGATCTAAACTTCGCTGGAATTTCACATATTCAGTAGAGATTATTAGCAAGGGAGTTAGTAAGAAAGTGGGTCCAATTTTTTTTTTTGATGTGAAGAATTATCTTCAGAATTCTGTAATTCTATAATTGTATTCTTATGAAATATTTTATTTTGTGAGGGTCTCACAAAACTAGGAGACATCTAAATCATTGTGAGTTAAAAGCTGATTTTATTTATTTATTTTTATTTTAAATAGAAAAAATGAAAAAAAAATTCAAAATAAGATAATAGAAGAGTAACAATGGCTAATACATTGTGTATTGTTATCTTTAAATTAGTTACTCAGAGTATAAGATATAGGCATTTAGTTGTCCAAACAATATTAGTACAAAACTTTCTTTCCCATGAACTAAGAGAAATTAGTAGTGTAACTATCTTAACTATTATATATATATATATATATATATATAGCTTTTCCCTTCCATCCTTTCTCTTTTTCCCCATCCCAGTTTCTCTTTCCTTTTGAATAGTTTCTTTCCATTTTACAATCTCTAGTGTACATTTTTGTCTTATTTACTATGTATTGTATATGTCATCTTATTTACTCTTTAAGGTTTTCATGTGAGGGAGATAATACAATGTTTACAGATGTGAATCTGGTTTATCTCACTTATGAGTATGGTCTCCAGTTGCATCAATTTGCCTATAAGAGTCTCTAGTTTATCCTTCTTTATGTCTGAGTAGTACTCTATTATACAAAAAGTTCACATCTTTTTTATTATTCCCCAGTTGGTAAGCATTTGGGTTGTTTCCAAGATTTAGCTATTAATTGTGATGCTATAAACATGGGTGCATGTATATTGCTATGGTATGATGTTTACAATTCTTCTGGGAAGATATTCAGAAGGGGAATAGCTGGATCCAATGTGACTTCTAATCCTAGTTAATTGAGGAATCTCCACATTGATTTCCACAGTGGCTGCACCAGTCTACACTCCCACCAACAGTGGAGAAGGGTTTTTTCCCCCCGCAGCCCCACAAGCATTTGTAATTGGTTGATTTCTTGATAATAGCCATTCTTTCCAGAATGAGATGGAATTTCAGTATGAAAAACTGGTTTTATTAACTTCATTCCTACTGAAACCATCCTAAGGTTTACCTATGTCTTCCACTTACATTGACCTCCCTTCTGTGTCAAGAGCTTGCAGGATTCTGGAGATTCAGATCTGACTTAACTCACAGTCACTCTTAAGTAATATGAAGAGCCGCTCTGCTATCTCAAAGAACTAAGTGAGACTAGAAAGGCCAAAAATTCTGTTGGAATGCTTCAGTTTGAGCACTGGAGAGGTGAAATAAGGGCATGTGGCCTGAGAGACGTGTGGAGGAGTTGACCTTTATGTGCTGGCCCCTTAAGAACAGGCAATATTTTGCCATCTTGGAAGAAGGGAAAGATGTTACAGACGATTGTAGAAAGTGTTGCGTGACTGGAGTGAGGAATTGTCTTGTGTTCTAGGCAGACTGAGCTGCCTGTGGACATTTCTACCAGTTACACAAAGGCAGTGGGTGGGAAGACACCTTTTCAACTGTAGACTCCAAAGGTGTCTGACTGGGTTTGTAGAGCAGTTGTGGGTATTCACTAAAATCTGGACTCAGAGCCTTTGGGTGTGAGGAGCAAGCCCAGGTTTGGGAAAATTGAGGAAATCATAATTTAGAAAATTGAAGAAATCTCTTGGCATAGTGTAGCACTTAAGCTTGACTGTCTCTGTCGTAGTGATTTTTGTCCCCATCTCACTTCTCTGTAGTGAGTTTCCACAAACTGTTTTCCAAGTTAAGAGTCTTTAGATTCTTTGGAAGATCATGAATGCTAAACATGAGAGGACCCACAAACTACTTCAATAAGCTCACATGAAGTATACATTGGCTATGCGGTTAGCACAAATTTTCTCAGCAAGGCAACAGGTCCATTGCTTTATTTATGACTGTTCAGTAAATGTCATTACTATTGGGAAGCTCTTCCTCTCGTGGCATGGAAGTTACAGATGTGGGCTTTGGAGGAAGAGTCTCTGCCCCAGCAGTGACCTACCTGTGAGCTATGTGATTTGGGTTAGTTTAGCTCTTTAAGCCTTCCTTTCCTTGGTTAATCAGTGGGATAAATTTTATATCTATTTCTTATTTTTATACTTACAGTGTGGCCTACCTAGAGAAATTAAAAATGCTGTCAAGTGAACCAAAACTTTTTAGCTGCCCATCAGCTTCCCTGGCCACTACTGGTCCTGCCTATTTGGGATCCCCGTGAGAGTGCCTAAAAAGGCGTCTAGCTCAGAGGGCAATGTTCTCAGCGCTCCAGCTGGCCACTCTGTCTGCTGATGGCTCTGTTCTCAAGCTGCTGTGATCCAGTCGATCCGCTTTTGCCAGTGCCTTGCTAAACAGATTTACTGAGGCTGGAGAGGCCAGAGGCCAGAGGGAAACTCTCTCAGTGCCATTTCCTACCCAGCTCATTAGTCAACTTCAGGACTTCAAAAGACATACACTGTCTAAGTTTGCTGTTCTCTCTAGCTGACACATATACAAATGTATTCATTGCACACTTCTTGTGCTTTGGTCTGGCTTTGGAATCCCTAATGCATACTCGGTGGCTTTATGCTTTTAGTCTACACTGCCTAAGAGAACTGGCGCAAAAGCTAAGCAAAGAGGAGGTAGATACGGATGTCATTTAATGTTACAATTGTGGCAGGTCTGAAAATGATCTTGAAGTTAGTGGTGTGCCCTAAGTGACCTTTTCACATGCAATATGTCCCTTTTGAAAATGGTTTTCATTTTACTGCTCTTTAATTGAGTGGACTCAAGATTATAGAATCATTGACAACACATATCCAGGACTGTTTCTTGTCCCGTGCTGGGCGAACAGAAAATAATTCTCTTTGGATAACTGCCCGTGTACTTTACTGTTCATGTGCACTTTCCAAACGTTCAGAGCTGGAAAAACATAAAAAAAAACTCAGGAAATCTCTCCTGAACAAGCTTTCTTGGGCAGAATTTTGGCAGATAATGCTTCCTGTTACATAGGAAATGCTTTTAAGCTTAGCTTCATTTATAGCACTTTGGCTTGCCTAGTGTCTAAGCTATGAATTTTGTTTGCTTGCTTGTAACAGACACTAAAAAGCCACACAAACAACCTCAACAACAGAATAGTGACTTGAAGGCATTAAGGGCTTATTTTCTGTCAGTTAGTAACTCATGTTTCTAGAATTTCCTGGAGACTGATGTGTATATGCTCAGCTTCTAGTATTATTAGCTATAATTTTTCTAATCAAAGTGGCTAGAAAGGAAAAAGCAAATAAAAAATAAAATAAAAAACAAAACCAAAATCCAGCCCTTAACCTCAATATAAAACTGAGAAATAAGGTTTTTTTGTTTCTTATAAACATTTTACTGCTCAAAAGTTGCCTTCATAACCAATGTAGCAGGTCCTGCTCGGGTAAGCATTTGGCTGTGTGTGTGTGTGTGTGTGTGTGTGTACTTGGCATAGAAAGATGTTTTTAAAAATAGTTGCAGACTGAAAGTAAAAAGGAAGAAAGAAAAATATAGTGAAAAAAAGAGGAAAGAGAGGGAAGGAGGGAGGAAGGAAGGAAGGAAGTGCAGAAAGAAGGAAGGAAGGAAACTTGTGTTGAATTAAAGCCTGGAATTCACTGACACCGTTGAAACACAGATCCTGTGTAAGGACACACCAAGTGAGCAGGAGTCCTTCCCAAGGGAGAAACCATCACAGGCATGAGCCAGCCAAGAAGTAGCCCCATCTCTCCCACTCCTATCCAGTCCTTTCATCCTCATCAGTTTTGTCCTAGAACTTCACACCTGCTTGTCCTGTCCTGTTCACCCACACCACTACCACTAGCATAAGTTTCTCCCAGGCCAGGACCTGATCTAGCACTCACTCGGTTCTGTCATCTTGGTGCATGCAGCAGTCTCTGGCACATAACAAAGGGAATGAAAAAAGAATTATGTGATGGTCTGAGCCTCAGCAGGAAGGAGTGAGATTGGAGGGGATACAGGCCAGTCTTGAGTATTGCGGGGCTCATGAGGCAAAATGCTGCTACTCCAACACTTAATTAGCTATTTTTATTAAGTGTCCAAGCCTCCTTCATTTAATGGGTGTTTTACTCCTTTTATCTTAAGAAAGATGGCAGAAGTTTGTGTCTTTTGGCTTTGATCACATTATTTCTGGGTTTTGTTACTTAATAAAGCAGAAGTTTAAATTAACATCATTCTCCATTGCCTGTTTGGGGGTTAGCTGTACAGTATGGAGTGGGTTTTGGCAATTTTTCAATGAAGCAAAGAAAAGGAAAGCTCTGTTTGGGAGCAGTAGGGGGGAAGGAGGGAAAGCCATTTACCTGAGCCCCTGGGGCCACATCTGCTTCCCAGAAAAGATCCCAGAATCAAATCAAGTTACCTGACCCTGGCGGGGGCCCTGCTCAGGGTCAGGTAGGAGGAAGACTGGGCCTTCAGTTGTCAAGGGGCTAAAGAGGAAGGCTGGAGGGTGAGTTCACAGCCATTTCTGTATTGGGGGCCCTCCCACTCTTTACAGCTGGGCTCAAGTGCGTTGTTAAACTGAACAAAATCTCCCTCTGCAGGTCCCCCTTCAAACTTGAAATTACCCGGGCTATGATTTGAGGTTCATGCCAACAGGATGTGCATTTACTTCTTTTTCTTTTTCTTTTTTTTCCCTCTCCATTTATTCACTGCAGGGATAGCTTGATGGTTTACAGAACACCGTAACACTCACTTGCTGCACATTTGGATCACTTCAGCCAGAGGTTTGTTGCTGTATTAATTGGCTTCAGAGAAAACATTGCTTTCATTTAAACTGTTTGAATACCTCTTGTTGAATCATATGCTTGAGTCAAGTGTTATTAATTCAAGAATCAAAATGCCTTTTGTCCATATCAGATAAATGTTGCCATAGCGAGTGGAGCATAAACACATCAGCTCAAGCCACAATAACAGATAGAACCCTACAGACAAAGGAGGCTCAGCTCTGCCTCCCCAGGAGCCCTGGTGCTGTAAGAAAAGCTATCTCGTTGGTCTGCAGTACGACTACGTGAACCACACGCTGCTGAATAGAACCTGCTGTCTACCAAGCCCAGGGAGAAAGAGGCCTTTATCATTGTTGGGTTTTATCAAATGTGAACAGTCAGTGGAACATCTGGCTTTAATATTGATAGAAACTGTAGGGTTTTGGCTCTTCCCTGGCCCTGCATATTTTCCATCCTCTGTATCAGCACTTGTTGTCAGTGATTTGATGAAGTTAAATCGACTGCAATTGATTCTTTGAGCAAAGAAAGATTACAGTATGCTCGCTCCCCTGTCCTGTCCTTTTGCGAGCATACGCATCAAGTTTGCAGTACATTGGTCTGGGTCAGGAGCCCCAGACTTTAAGGAGGAAAAAGAATGAACAGAGAAATTTCCCAAAGCGTCATCTGTGATGAGCACGGGCACCCCTTTTATTCAACAATCAGAGACAGTGTATTTCAGCTGCGCCAGTGACTTCACCAAACCAGTACCATCTTCACTGCTTTGATTGCATCCGGGAGGGAAGGGGGAAAAAGGGGCTCATGAAATGAGTTTGCAGGTCCTTTTGATGTCAGCCATCTCCAGAGACCTCATCAGTCTCCCCAGCTCTCTCCTGACTCAGTTCATGTTGCCTGGCACTGGCAATCATGGCGCAGAAAGTGACAGGATCCCAGTGAGGATGGAGATTGAATTCACACTTCATAATGTCCCATAAGAAGCAATTTTTCAAGGTCAGTGTTGAGGTGAAATAAAGAAATAGGGTTTGGCAGCGGGCCCTCTGCTCAGCCCTCCGCGGCCGTCCATCCAGCTGCCGCCATTTGTGTGCTGCTCTGGCTCCTGTAACAGCTCAGACAAGCACAGACCTGGGCCTCTGATGAGCTTGGTCAGTGCTTCCAAGCCAGGTTGCACCTTTGGGTGCTCATCTTGGTATTTGTTTAAAGAAGATGCCCTTGTGATGTCTAAGGGATAGAGGGAAGGGCAACAAGGATTGTAAACATTAACAGTGACAGGAAAACAGCCCAGGAGGCACCAAATTATTTTTATCTGGGGTGACTCTTTCCACTGTAATTTGCCTAAGTATCATGCTGCGTGTACCCAGTGTCCCCTCTGGCAGCTGTGGGTGGGTGTCCAGGGGCAGGATCATCGGGTGGGGAAGGCTGCCATCCCACCTGCCATCCAGAAAGGAAGTGGCCATACATGCTGCTTATCCAAGGGTTCCAAGCTGGCAGAACCCCAGGTCATTCAGCCCAACCTTTTCATCTCAGAGATGAGGCCCTGGAGGTCCTGAGTGGTGGAAGAACTTCCCGGTCAAGCATCCAGTGTGAAGCCGCGACAAGGCTCAGCTCCTTAGCTTCCCACAGCCTCCAGCAGGAGTCTGAGATGCACTCCTTGCCATTTCCGATGGGGTGTAACTGGCCAGTTAAATTTCCCTGGTAGAATTCCATTAGCCGGTTAAACTGTCATTTGCTAAATATTTACCACATTCCTGGTACCAGTCTGTGTCTTGAGGAACAGGGAAGTGCAGGGTCTAGCGTACAGACTGTCACATAAACAGATTTATCATCATGCAGTGGCCAGTGTTATGGGAAAAGAAGTGGAGGCACAGTGAGGTCACCAAAAATGCCACGTGAGCAGGAAGAGGAAGGTTCCGGAAAGGCTCCTGGGAGAGGCATTTACTATTATCCTTAAAGGATGGCTAGAGCTTTGTTGTTTGTTTTGTTTCACTGTTTTGTGTTGTTTTGTTTGGTACTGGGGATTGAATCCAGGGCCTCGTAATGTTAGGCAAGTGTTTCTCTGTTAAGCTGTATCCCCATCCCTATTCTATGTTTTATTTTGAGATAGGATCTTGTTCAGTTGCCCAGCCTGCCCTCAAAATTGCCATGTTGCAGAGGGTGGTTAAGATTTCGATAGGAAACTGAAAGGGATTTTCATTCTATGTACAGAAAGAGTTTGAGGTGTACCATGGGTCTTGGAACTCCACATTAATAAGCCTTTGTCTTTTGAAGGAAGAAATTCAAGTCTGTTCTCTTTCCAAATATTTCTGCAAGATCTAACCCAAAGAAATTGAAATTTATTATCCTGGAAGCTTCTTCCTGTTCCATATAGTGAACTTCATTTCTTTGCCTTGGAGAGGAAAATTTAAAAATTATAGTAAGATAGATTTGTGTGTGTGTGTGTGTGTGTGTTTATGAATAAAAAGTGTAACTGCAGTGCAATAACGCACGCACAAACAAAATAATCAAAAGTCAGCAAGAAATTAAGGTAATGTAAAGAAAGTAAAAAAAAAAATTAACAGATGAGAAGTGAAATATGAGAGTAGAATAATGAGTTTCAGAAAGTTGCTTTTGAAATGTATAGAACTTTTATTCAAATAAAGCCATACATAGAAGAGCAACAGAAAAGAAAGTTTTGGTGGGTCCTATTGTATCCAACTCCACCACCAGCATCAGCGTGCATGCACATGTGTGCACAACACACACACACACACACACACACACACACACACACACACAGAGGCACCGAAGAGGTGGACTGTAATGCCCCTGGCTCCCCACCACAGTCCCCCCATATATGATGCATGTTGGAGGTTATTTTTCCAGTGTTGAGCCCATAGGATTGTTTACTGCTTTTCTGGACACTCACGGCCACCCTCTCTACTCCCAAACGTGTACACCAGTCCTCTGAAATGTTTTAACCATAGTTGGTAGGAGTGCCCACACCATTTATTTTCTATGTTCTATTTGAGTTTCTTTTCACTCCTTGTGTTAATACAGTTAAAACGTTCATGTTGCATCAGAATGGAAAAGTGAAGGGTAGTCTAATGTTTCCTAAGCCTGACAATTCTGTCTCAGAATGTTTGGGGGAACTCCTTGTTGTGGGCAGAAAGTTTGTATCCCCACAAAATGTGTGGGCTGAAGTCCACTCCCCAGGGTGATAGTACTGGGAGGTGGGGCCTTCAGAGGTGATTAGGTGTAGATGAGATCACGAGGGTGACCAATGCCTGCAAGATGGGATTAGTGCTTTCAAAAAGAGAGACCACACTTTCCTGTCTTGCCTGGATGAGGATACGAGGAGAGGGTCACCATCTGTGACCCGTGAAGACACCCTCACAGAACCCAGCCATGCTGACAGCCTGGTCCTGGGGTTTCAGCTTCCAGAACCCTGAAAAACAAATGCCACTTCCCTAACTTACCCAGTGTGTGCTGTTTTGTGACAGCAGCCCAAACAAAGAAATACCACAATTTTTTGTTCTCTTTGAGCTCATAATTTACATTTAAAAAAAGAGACTCCATGCTTTAGTGGAGTCCCTTTAAGTCCCTTCCTTCCTCCTTTCCTTTTTTCTTTTCTACCAGGGATCAAACTCATGACCTTGAACTTGCCAGCCAGGCATTTGTGCCACTGAGCTAAATTCCTGGTCCTCCTTCTCTCCTTTTATTTTTGTTTAGTTCTTTCTTTCCCTAGGGATAGAACCTAGAGCTGTCACGTTGAGCTGTATCACCAGCTCCCGCTTTTTACATTAAAAATACTATCTTTTTTTTTTTTTTAAATTTTGAGACAGGGTCTAGCTAAATTGCTAAATTGCCCAAGCAGGGCTCAAACTTGTGATCCTTACCTCAGCCTCCAGAGTAGCTGGGGTTGCAGAGAATATCACCACACTCATCTCTATTGAGGCCTTGTTAACCCAGCCTTTCCAAACTAATTTTTGAGACCAATTTCCCTTTCACCATCTTACAGACTATTATCTCATGGGGTTCTGCATTTCTGCAGACTGTATCAGATAATCACTGATCTTGAGATTCTTTGATAATCTAAAGACTAAAGCCTGGATCTGCGGTCCAGAGTCTGGGGCTCCTGCCTTGAGCATGGGCCCTGGATCACTTGTCTCACCGTCTCATCATTTCCACCTGAAAACTGGGTATTTTCTTTGACTGATTCTCCTGTAAAAAAGTTTCAACAAATAGCATACCTTTATCAATCCAAGGGAGATGTGCTCTGTAATATCCAGGGCATCTTATTTTCCTAAATTTGGTTGAAGGGATAGACATTTATGTATAGTCATTGTAATGTTCATTGGATATTCTTTAGGAAAAAGAAGCTAGTTGAGTATTGGTTAGTGTCTGTTTGACAGTAAAATATCTATTTTTAAAAAATCAATAAGCCCAGAGTAAAGAGAGATGGAATTTTATTTAGCTTCTAAAATTTCCAATTAAGTCGTTAATGACAAAAACATCTCAAAATGTCCCAAAGTTTCATTTGGCATAAAAGCAATCACTCTGACACTTTTTTCAAACAGGAGGTCAAGACATTGGATCACATACCTCAGAGAATAGGTTTCTTTATTAGCTCACAAGGAACAAAACTATGGAAAAGATATTCCCTCTCAAATCTTGACATAGGCATTTTTTAAGGAGCCAAGATTTGTGCAAAACAAAAATTGAATTTAGCAAAGTTTGGCAATTTAACCACCTAAAGCATAGGCCAAAGTGGAGCTTTTTACAGGATTGAAACAGAACTTTTGTGCGTGCATAAAGTTCCTAGATTGCTCCATGTTTTACCAAATGCTGGAAGTTAGAGATAATCTTTCCAATATCTGTGCCTCCGCAGGGTACCATAATTTAATCTAGTTAGTGGCACTAGACACTGGTAACCACATCCAGCCAGTATGGGCAGGGGTTTCAAACATATGGCCTGTGCATTGCACCTCCATCCCCTTCCCACCATGAATTAATTTTATATTGGATGCCAACCCAGGAAGGCATGCATCCTGATGCACACTGCCAGCCTTATCCCAGCCAGCCCTCCTCCTCCCGCCCCTCCCTAGCATATCATGCATCCCTTCTCCCTCCTAGGCCAGAACCCCAGACTGAACCCCCGCAGAGAGCCAAGCAAAGTGGCTCAGGAGAAGGAGGGCACTTCTCTTTCTGCCTGCAATGTCAACTCGTTGCCCAGTATGCGTGGGCCCGAGCCTAGCGAGCCGTCCTGCTTGGTTTCTCCAGTGCAGATCTCCGCAGGGCTGCTGTTAGAGTCACACAGTGACCTGCAGATCTAAGGGAAAAAACAGATGTCCCAATAAATTTTTGTCAAAACATAATTACCTCGGGATTAGAAAACCACATGGGGGTGGGGAGGGAAAGGAACAGATGTATTACCTTCAAATATGCAATCATTATTCTGCAGAAGTTTAAATAATCAGGAGGCTTAAATGATGGCAGCCAAGTGTCTTCTCTCCTCCCGCTGCACCCTCCCCCCTTCTGGTGCCTCCTTTACCTTCGCTCTGGCCTGTCGGTCTGCCAGCCCCTCCCTGGCGAGGCGCACTGATGGTGCTCTGGGCAGGAGGCGAGCTTGTTGCACAAACGTATCATCCTGAGTGCTTTTTCATAAATAAATCTCAGCAAATATGACAGGCTATCTTTCCCTCAGGAACCCGGCCAAGTCTTTTCTTCCTCTCCAGCCGACAAATATGATAAACTATGGATTTTCCTGGTAACCATAAAAGATTCTTATTTTCCTGATTTGAACTGTTAGGTGCAGGTCAAAGCAGTATATCAAACTGGAATTCTTATAGAGAAACCCTTTTTTCTGTTTTCACATTTGTGTCAAATGGGAGGGGTGCTGGGTGGTGACGGAGGAGTCTTTGGATTAGTGGTTGGCTGGCTGTTGTGGGCCTCTTAAGGTGAGATACTAATCTTCTTTAAATACTCACCCATGGTCCTAAGTGAGGGAATAAATTGAGTTGGGAAGACTGAAGGTCCAAGCAGTGCAAGTTTCAAGCAGATACGGCTGCTATAGCTCTTTTGGTGGTATCCCCACTGGGTGGAGGTTGAGAGAGCTAACTGCCCTCCAGGTTGTCTTTAAAATGTGTAGAAGTGTAGACTGAGAAACCCACCACACCCTTAACTTATAGAAATTTGAGTTACAGTTTCAAGGCTTTTACAGTTATAGAAAATGATTAGCACCTAGTAGTGTATAAGTTGGTACTTGAAATAGTTCTCAATTAGCAAGGGTCTACTAATTGTCAAGGTCTTTGCCAAGTACTTGAGATATTTTATCTGATTCTCTTGCAGAACCTGGAAGGGAGGCATTGTTATCCCAGCTTAGAGATGTGGTAATTAATTCTTAAATAGATTGAGTAACTTGCCACATTCATGACATTAGTGATAAGATTCAAACTTAAATCCATGTGTACATGTTTACGAAGACTTCATTTGTCCATTGACTTGTTATGCCTTGTATTCAACATACTTAAATATGCTGTAAAATGGAAGTAATGAGCCAACAACAAAAACACCGTGTCATACCGTCCTGGCCCTGCTATATACATACATTTTCTGGATGAAGAATTCATTTAGAGCATAGCTATTATGATTCCTTTTGCTGATTGTGAGCTTTTTACAGACTAGATTCACGGTTCACAATCTTAGCCCATGATAGCTGGCTTAGAACTAACTACACACCCTTGGACAAGAAAGAGTTAGAAAAGAAAATACTCAATGTGGCTTCTGTGTAACAGAGGTGTCTTCCAGGCAGTAGTCATACCCCACCAAACTAAAGAGGGGCTTAGAAAATATCATCCTCTGCAGTAACATAAGGAGGGATTTTTAGAGACAGCTAACACTCACTTTCACCCTGAAAGAGATGATGGCTTGGATGGATCCTGCATTGCGTGGACTTACAAACCAGCAAACAGAAATCTTACGAGGAAGTCACAGTGATTGTAGTTGGTGAAACTGAGGATTCTGCGTGAGTTACAACCCTGATTTCCGGAAACAGTAAGTTATTATGCGACATTAATGATGGCAGGTTACTCAGAGGGCAAAACCACCTATCAAGATGAGGAAAGAAGACAGCAGAGGACAGAATCAAAATGAAAATCTTCCACTTATTCTAGGTTCAACTGAATCCTAGCAAGACGGTGTTTGTTTTGATGAAACAAATTGCCACTGCAGTAGATGGGTGCATGTGTGTACACTGATTATTTCAGAATTTATTCGTTTGTTTTCTGACAAGTTGCAGAGGGAAAATAAAAGTAAACCAGTCCCAATACTCAATACAGATACAACTTGCCTCCATCCAAACACTATTTAGCACTAGCATATTTTGTGTTGATAGCTTGAGTGGTTAGTCTCATGCAGTACCCAGCGGTAAGATACAAATTGTGTGAGTTTTCACATAAACGATGTTGAAGGCCAGTGTGATGGTGTACACCTATAACCCAGCACCCTGGAAGCTGAGACAGGAGGGTAACAAATTTTGGCTCAGTCTGGACAACTTAGAAACTTAATGAGACCCTGTTTCAAAATAAAATGTACAAAGTAATAAAATAAATAAAATAGAGCTAGGGCTACAACTCAGTGAAAAGGCCCTGATTCAGCCCCAGTATCACCAAAATAGCTAAATAACTAACTAAATAAAAATAAAATGAAAAAGATGTTGGGGGAATCACTCTAATTACAACATTTGAGTATGAAACAGCTCTAGAGCTCTTAGTCCTTCTGTCTGTCTTAGAGATGTATTAATAGTTACGATCTCTTGGCATTAAGGATTGAACATTTGTGTCCCTTCCCCACGGGATTTGGGGTGAGAACTATGGAAGGTAATGATTTTTATATAGTCACGTGCATGGAGTCCCCACAGTGGCATCGAGCACTTACAGAAGATGAAAGTAAACTAGAGTTAGACTTTGTCATGCAAAAATAGAGCAGGGAGATGTTTACCTGTCATCCGAGGAGAAAGCCTTCATTGGACACCCATCCTGCTGGCATCTCAAATGCAGCCTTCTACTATGCAGAATTCTGAGAATGACATTCCTGTGGTTTAAGCCACCCAGGCTACGGTATTTTCTTATGGCAGCCCAAGCTATCACACTTTGGGTGGAGAAGAATTTAATCTGATGGTGCGCAGTTACTTTGATTTTTATTTCTTCTGCATGTTTGGAATAATGTCAGCACTCCAATCCCTCTCTTCTTAAGAACTATTATCTGGGAGATGGGGATATTAAACAATGCTATAGGCCCCTATGTGTGGAGAGGAACTTTATAGGTCACAGTTCAATCCAACTCTGGTTCATATTGGTTTATTGCCTCAAACAGATGTTCAGTTTAGTTACAGAAAACTCACTGAAAGATGAAATGTAGCCTGTCTGCTATTTTCCCATACGATTCTTTCCCTGAAACATCACAAAGTCCAGATTTTAGTCTCAGTCTACAAGTTATGCTGTTGGTCTTTTTACATTTAGGAAATTGAATGAAGTCTACCAGCTATCTGTAAGACGTCTCTAAAAATTTCTGACTTTCTTTTCCAACAGTAACATTAATATTAGAGTGAAAGGACACATAGTCACACATATATTTTATTCTAGATTGCTAGAGAACTTTTAAAATTTGGGCAGTAATTATAATGACCATTAAAAAAATATGCTGTGTCCAATTTCCCTCCTTAAAGAAACTTCCCCAAATCACATTTCCCTGCTCCCTAAAACACACATTCCTCTTTGATTTAATTCGCAAAATCTGATTTTTAGTGTTCTCATAAATTTGTACAAATCACACACACACATACACACACATACACACACACACAATCCCCCAAACTGACTGTACTCTCCCTGTAAGTTCACTCTTAGGAGGACGATTTATTTAAAGAGGCTTTGGGGGTTTTGTTTGTTTGCTTTTCTTTTGTTATAGGAGAGATCCTGAAAAATTTTCCAAAATTGTTCTCTTTGATTACCTAATAGTTTGGGGAAATTTTCTTTGATTATTAGGAAGAGCAGTAACAGTGAATAGCAGTAGAATTTCTAGTTTCTAAAACGGCTGGGCCCAGAAATATCCAAATAACTACTGACTGTTGAGAACTTTTATCACCATTTCTTCTCAACAGACTGAGAATTCACTGGTCCTTTGTTCACTCACTCAGCACAGGAAGATCAAAGACTTGAGCCTGCCTTAAGCCCTAGTTGGAGTGTTGCCTCAGAAGGGAAATTCAAGAAGGGAATATTTCAGTGTGTCCAGAATGCAAATGGCATTGCCACCTATGTTGGGGCAAGTCCTAGAGAACAGAAAACTGTTAGACAAAGCTTCCTTTGGGCAGTGCCTAAGAGGGTATTCTGTCACATTTCCCATGGAAGTTTAATTCACTTTGGAATTTTAAGGACTAGTTTAATGGCACAAAATAGGTACCATGTTGGAAGGGCTGATATGTATTTGTTTTGCTATTTCTGGGCATTAACATCCTGGTTATAATGTCAGTCCAGCTCTCTATTTATATCAGCATCACTGCAGTCTTTAAGTTTGGACTTTATGAGGCCAATGAGGAGGATATTTAGAAAATGACAGAAACTGTACCCTGTAATGTTATTTAGATAGAATTTATTGAACATATGCAAATACCACAAAATGAATAAGACACACAGCAGAGTCCAGTAATGATTTTCAGTGCCTTCCGAGGTGTGGATGACCACTGTAAGGTGCATGTGTCTCTTGATGTCCATTCTCCATATTTTCTATGGCCCTTATTAGAAATTGTAGCTTTATCTCTGTAGTTGCCAAGGCCTGTACTATGTACAGAGTAGTTAAAATGTTTTCTTCAGAATTTGAGCTTCTCTGACAAAAATATAATTACTCTTGATAGTATTTGGAAGGGTTTTACTTCCCCACTCAGTCCCGTTTCAGTCTCATGGGGCAATCTACCTAATTATAGCTAATAAAGTGTGAATAGAGCAACACTGAAGTCCAGAGCATTAACCTCCTTGTTGGATCCTTGCATTTGCTCTTTTTGCTATAGCGTATGGGAGCCTGTGTTCAGGCTATATTGAAGGAAGATTAAGAGATGGAGTCAACACATGGACATGCCTGTCCAAAGGAGATTCCAAGATCTGCAGCACATTTTGCACATTTGCAAGAAATAAATCCTTGTTTCAAGACACTGAGATCTTTGTGTGTTGTTATCACAGAATAATCTGTCCCGTCCATACTGGTTTTGCTTCTCTAAAATATGCTCTGCAAAATGACAGCCCTTTTTGCCTTCTAAAATTATCTAATTTGAGGTCCTCGTTTTTTTCCAGAGACTATTTCATGTATATTTACTTATGCTTTAGGTACTTGGGTAAGAAACAGATTCAGACCTCAAAAAGAGGTAATTGCTTTCTAAAGATTCTGCTTCAAATGTGGATTTTCTTTTAATTGCTAGGGCACTTCCTTTGTAATGCCATTCATTGTTTCCTAGATGTACATTAACTTATTATTTTCAAGCCTCCTTATGCTGGATGCCATGTGAGTTACAAAGGTTGTTTTCTTTAGAGAACATATGATCATTATAGATGAATACTGTTATGGGTTACAGTAGTGCCTTGGTTCATGAATTTAATTTGCTCTATGATTTTGGAAAAGATGGCCTTGTTTGTGTTAGAATTGGAAAGATGGCTGTGGTCATGTATGCCACTTATGCAGAATTTGCAAACAAAAACAAATTTTGCCAAATGCTTCTGTTTGTGAACCAAACTGTTTGTAAACAAATGCACTTGTGAGCCAAGGTGCTACTGCGTGTCTTCTAAAATGTCCCCCAAAGCCTCATATACTTCTCAAGTGGGGATTCTGAGAGTGAATGGGTCATAGGCGTGAGATACTGGATCAGTCTACTGGCTGGATTAGCCTAGTTCTGGGTGTGGATAAATGGATCCTAGATGTGAGTTTCACCAACAAATAGACTTGTCACCTGGATGGAATAAAAAGGAAACGGGAGGCTCCCTGTGGCTGCTTCCTGCCTGCTGTGTCATGGACTGTTTCTTCTCTGCCATGCTTCCCTGCAGTTCAGCAAGTTGACTATGAACTAGAACCTCTACAATCTGTGAACTAAAATAAACATTTTATCCTTTAACTTTGAGTGTCAGTATTTTTGCCCAGCAATGAGAAAAGTAGCTGAAACTAAACACAATTTATAAATTATCAGCCTCTCCCATACCTTTCTATAGCCTACTAGACAGATAACTCTATTTTTCATTGGACATTCTCAATGCTTGAAGATTTGTATATGCATTATACATGTCTTATCAAATGATCATGGCTGTTACAGCCTTATGTCATTTACTCTCTGCCATGCTGTGCTCAGAAATGAAGATTCCAACCCTTAAAATTAATGAGATACTGTTAATAAACCTCAAGGTTTTTAAGGAAATAATTTGTAATAGCAAGATGAGAAGCTGCTATTGACAGTAAGAGCATCACAACAAATAACAGACTACTCATTGTCCAATACTTCTTTTATATGCAATATCTTGACTAAATTTATAAAAATCAACATTTTTATTATTATCATTTAATAGAAGAGAAAACTGAGATTTGGAGTTTAGAAGTAGTTTTGATCTTAGCAAAATAGAACTAAAATGTACTTTTTGGTTGAATTTTTTTTATATTTTCTTTCATATTAAAACTTTAATAAGTTAATTCAGATATAAGCAATGAGATGATAATAGAATTTTTCAGATGTAGTCTATATTTTAGAACTTGTATATTAGGACCAGCTGGAAGCTCATTATTAAGTTGAAATAAATTATAGCTGTACGTATTGAGATTTTGCCTTCTCTTGTCTTTTTCCACAATCCATACCCCATGAACATGTCTATTTTGCTAGAAGGTAAGAGTATAGCATTGTTTTTCATGAAATGCAAATTTTACCTTCCAGGTGGTGTAAAAAAGTTTTGATTTGATTCTAACCCCTCTAGAGAAAAAAGGAGGAGTGGCCTTTTGCAAAGCAGTCATTCAGATGAGTTAGATTGAAGAGATACCTCCAACATTTCCAGTCAGTGAGTCAATGCATTCATATTCAAGAAGAAACAAGGAAAACAATTTGACAATGGAGACTGATACAATGGTTCAAGAAATATTTTTGTTTGTATAAAATGAGTAACATGTATTTGTTAGATATACCTGATACTCTTTCTTCTACTGAAAAAACATAAAAAAATGTTACAGGAAATCTCACTTCAAAAGAGACTAATACTAATACAATTGATCAGTATATGTTTTATGTTCTTCTTATCAGACAGTAGACCTTTTCCATTATGCCATTAACTCATCTGTTGTAGTCAGGGGTTGTACACAGAACAATTAGAATGAGAACATGGAGTTTATAATATTATTTTTATGATGGTCACCCCCAGTTAACACATGAAAATGCAGGAAATCTATCCACAACACTAAAGACATAGAATATTTAGCCAAGAGCCTGAATCCCACAGCAATGTGCCAGATGAGTCCAGATGAAGACCCAGAGCTCATGATAATGCCTCGCATGATTCCAACTGGAGGTCTAGAGCCCACAAGGACTCACGCCAGTCCCTTTTACAGATCTGTGCTGGGAAGGTTGGCGGTGGAAACTAGGAAGTCTATGCCAGCAGGGTGAAGGAGCTGTGCTGATAGGTCGGGGGTTCTGCGCTGGAGCCAAGAAGTCACACTCACAACAAACACCAGGGCTGTCCTGAAAAGCACCACAGCCATCCTCAGCGACACGGAGGCCCCAAGCTCCTCTGACGACAAGCATAGTCGAATATATGCCAGGAAGCCAGTGTAACGAGTTCATCCTGGAGACCAAGCGGCACATGTCTTCCTCTCTGGAGCCAGGAAGCGATGTTTGATATGAGGACCAGAGCTTCTCCAGAGGAACCAATGGCTCAAGCAGCAACACAAAGGAGAACCCACAATCCCACAATGCATTGATGCACCAACTCGTAGCTTCTCCTTCTCCACGTCTCTGTTTATGCTGGCAACTTTCCTCAGCTGAAACATCTACGCTCAGCAGCATGGTGATTTAATTCCACTGGCATTGAGTTGACCACCAGTTTTCAATCCATAACATCATCCTTCAAATACTCATTTCACTATTTTCTGTTATTCAGGAGTATATATGCATGCGTGTCTGTACATATATATATTTGATAGGGCATTTGAATTGTCACAAAAATATTAATGTGAATAGTGATAGTGTTACCAGTTTCTGACTTCAAGCTGAATTCTTTACCCTCTTGGAATCATGGAACCAATAAAGAAGACTCAGTGCAGATTATATAATGGAGGAAGGTTTAGTCTTAGACAAAAAATAGAAGAAGTTTAAAGATAGGGCTCATAAATCAGCTTGTCCCTTTTTGGGATTTGGAAGGTAGTAGCTAAATGAGAGGGGAGGATAAGTTATTAGAGAGAAGAATATTTACCTCTTTTCTAGAAAAAGGTGGAGATTTTCTAGGAATTTGGGTGCCACTTCCTTTTCTCTACTCTATGGTTCATTCTGATGGTGTTCATCGTGAATGTTAATGGTCACAGTATTGGAACACGAGAATTTTAATATGCTAATGTGTTATAATGGGGTGATAGAAAGCTCAGAGATGATCCTTAGGTCATCATGACATCTTTGAGGTTGAAACTGATCTTATTTGGTTTTATTCAGCCTTATTTTAGACACCCTGTAGGTGATTAACTAACTTCCTCATTTCTAGGGTGCAGAAAGCACAGTTAATATATTATGTAAGCCATTTTTACACAAGAGGTATGGTTGTTAGTCTGGGCATAAACAGTTTGTTCCTTATAAATTTCAATAGCAGTAATGGACAAAATAAGGGATTTTTTTCTACTTTCAAAGTTTTTTTTGCCTACTTACACTTGTCTCTAAGAACACAATAATTAGGGTATTACTGGGTTAAATACAGAGAGTCATGGGTTCTAGACCAAACTCTGTTCTTACCTGACTGTGTTACCTATGCATGAAATCAGTTATTTGAGGTCTCAACTTCTTCCCCTGTAAAGGAAAAATTCCAACTAGACTATCTCTAGGTCTCTTCTATTACGAATATTTTATTCCTTCGACACTCAAAGAATCTAGTCACAACATCTGGAACTGATTCAGAAAGGAAGCGTAATCACACCATTTGCCCCCCACTCCCTTTAGCCTCAAACTACTATAACTTTTCATAGTCACAGAATATCCCTTCTCAGATGATACCATAAATTCAGAAGACTACACTGGGCTTCTCTATAACTTTTTTTCTAATGGTCTGAAGGAAATTACTCCAGTGGAATTGGCACGCTCACACACAACCAATCTCTGAAATCAAGAGAATTCACACCATCTATTTTTCTTAAAACATGTTTTTAAAGGGACCCATAGTCTACTTAGGCCATTTGCATAATTTTACTTGTTTACATGGAGAAAGAAAAATTGCTTCTCCTTTAAGTCTAGATGGAGAGTAACTTAAATATTGTAAAGTGAGTGTCATTTAAATAAATTTCTCAAAATGTTATCCTATAATGTTATTAAGGTTATATTTTGGCCCAAAGTATGGAAATTCTCAGAGATGATGTTTCTTTAATAGTATTTAAATGTTTTTCAATTTTCAATTTTGAGATAAATATATATTTACTGGTGTTGTAGTCAGGGGTTGTGCAGAGAACAATTAGAATCAGGACATGGAATTTATATTATTATTTTATGATGGTCACCCAGAGTTAACACAAGTTAATGCAGGAAATCTATCCACAACACTAAAGACCTAGAATATTTAGCCAAAGGCCTGAATCCCATAGCAATGTCCCAGATGAGTCCAGATAAAGACCCAGAGCTCATGACAATGCCTCCCACGAGTCCAACTGGAGGTCTAGAGCCCACAAGGACTCATGCCAGTCTTTTACATATACGTGCCAGGAAGGCCCAAAGGTCAGCGGTGGAAACTAGGAAGTCTGTGCCAGCAGGGTGAAAGAGCTGCGCTGATAGGTTGAGGGTTCTATGCTGGAGCTGAGAATTCACACCCACAACAAACACCAGGGCTGTCCTGAAAAGCACCACAGCCATCCTCAGCGACACGGAGGCCCCGAGCTCCTCCTCCAACAAGCATAGTCGAGTACATGCCAGGAAGCCAGTGTGACGAGTTCATCCTGGAGACCAAGCAGCACACATCTTCCCCTCCGGAGCCAGGAAGCAATGCTTGATGTGAGGGCCAGAGTTTCCCCAGGAGAACCTAATGGCTCAAACAGCAACACGTAGGAGAACCCACAGCACCTCAGTGCCTCAGCACCATAATGCCTTAACGTTCTCAATGCTCTCTCTCCACATCTCCATTTATGCTGGCAACTTTCCTCAGGTGAAACATCTGTGCTCAGCAGCATGGAGATGTAATCCAGCTGGTATTAAGTTGACCACCAGTTCTCAATCCATAACAACTGGGAATTTCCAAGAAAGACAGAGGAAGATATAAATGTTTAGATAGGATTCTCATAATCTGTGTTTTTGTTGGGCCCAACAAAAGAGCAGACATACTTTATACAAGAACAAGGAGTGGCTAGAAGTTCACTTTAGGAAACATTCTATAAACTGAAAGATGACCCCTTTAAATATGAAGCATAATATAAAAAACAAAGAGAGGAAAGGAATAATAAAATATTTAATCCAAAAGAAGGAAAGAAATAAGCAGAAAACAAATACAAAGTACATAAAAAAGGAACACAGAATCAAATCCAAATAAATGGGTTAAATTCCATCTACCAGTTAGTATTAATTTTGAATGTGATTGGGTTAACAGACTTTTGGAAAAGTGAATCACAGGGGTGCTATAGTAATCCATGGATTCATGCACTGTTATCCATACTTGACTATGCTGTTAGAATCATGGGTCAGATGGAGAAAGTGGGTCACTGGGAACATGTGTTTGGAAGATAAATATCTTGCTGTTGTTCTTCCCCCTGCTTACTTTTTCTTCATCATGTAGTGAGAAGCAAAGCTTTTCTCTGCCATGTCCTTCTGCCATATTTCTGCCTTGGAGCACAGAGAGAACATTCTAAAACTATGAGCTTCAAAAAACCTCTCTTTCTGTTATTTGCTGGTGTCAGGTAATTTGTCTCGGATGGCAAAGCTCACATACTCTAATTTATAATAAAGATTGTGTTTATGGATTTCAAACAGGCAATTTCATCTCATTAGTTCTGATTTTTCTTACTTCTGTTTCAGTTTTTCAAACTTACATTTTCCTTCCTTCCCATTCAAAGGAGACTCTCGTAGGTCTTGGACTTTTATGTCCATGGTGAAATCTCATCCATAAAATGAGATGGGGAAATGAGAAGACAGCAGCATTTTCTTTCTTTTCATTTTAAAGAGGGTAAAATTAAACACAACAAAACAGAACAAAATGGAACACAAGAAAGCAATGTAAGAGACATAAATTTCAAAGCAAGACAATCGGAGATATTCACTATCTATCATACTGACTCTTATTTTCTTCTGAATAGTTGTCCGTATCTTCACATACAGAGAATTCACACAAAACAACATAATATGTAACTGATCCAAACAGGATGAGGAAGGTGTTTTAGGTCTTCAAGACCAGATAATAGGGAAGTCAACAATAGCTGCCATAGTGTCTCTCATTCTCTTCAAAACAGCTGTCCATACCTTCATGTATGTTGAACTTAAACAAAACAAAACAGGCTAAAATCACTCTGAACAAAGAATGATAGTATTGCTGGATTTCACTTCATGATGCTATGGAATCAGCACTGGGTACTGTAGTGTCTCTTTTTCTTCAAAGTAGTTGTTCATTTCATCATGCGTTATATACTTGGTTCTCGTAAATTGTTTATAAGTTCTACGCATGCATGAGTCTCTACATGTATATCTATTGTTTCTGCATTAGAGGGAAAAACAAAACAAAGCAAGACAAAACAAAACAAATTCCTAGAAAAACCTGAAACAAAAAAGTCATATAAAACCACAATACAAGGTGATCTACATTGGTTACTATGATGTCTCAGCAATATATAACAATATTAATAAAAACAAAATGTTGGAGACATTATAAAACTTCAAAAGCAGGTAATAATCAAACCAGAGTGGGTATCCTAGTGAAATCTTATCATCTTCAGTATAGTTGCCTATAGTCTTAGACTTGATACTATCAATCATAACAGATTCAAATAAAATCAGTCAATGCAAAACAGCAATCTAACAAACCAGATTCAAATAATATCAATCATAATAAGACAGTATAAGTTATACAGGGCTTCAGATTAAGTTAATAGGAAATTAAAGGTGATTACCATAGTATATCCTGATATTTGGGGATAGCTGTCCGTGCCCTCAAACCTAGTGTAAGTACACAAACTGGAACAGAATATAATCCATCTAAGCAGAGTGGTGAGAATAATGTAGATTTTAAATCTTGTTACCCTATTAACAATATTCTCTGCCTTCCTTTTTTAGATAGTTCTTCTCCTTTAACTCCCAGAGGGTGCACTGCCCATTTTTTAACTCCCTTAGTTTTTAGATTGGGGGGAACAACCTGCTATTTATCCTAACTCATTCTGAACCTTCTGACTCCTGAACTTGATCTCAAGTTGTATTCCTTTAGCTATAAAAGCCTCAAGGTTTTCCATCATTATAGCTGAGTAGTTCTCTACTGCACAAAAGTATCATGTCTTCTCAACATATCTGCAGGTGCTGGTCGAATTGCCCCTATTTCTCTCTGGTTCCCTGTGACATAGAGAATTGATTTCTCATATTTGACTTTCTGTCCATAAACCCTCTTTCAGGTTAATTATGTTTCCAGTACAGAGCATCTCGATGGACCCTATCTCCTGATCTACTCTGCCTGTGTTTCTTTTTGTTAGTATATCAAGGCCATCTATGCTAGAGATTACAGCCAACCTTCTCTGTCTCATTTCTGCTATTCTATTTTTCTGCCACTGGTTGTCTATTTTTCTCTTTCATTCCACTGTCTGCCTCGTTCACTGAGGCCTCTCTACCACTATTCCTAAAATCCTCATATTATTTTACTCTCTCTCTAGAATATCCTTCAGTATTTTTTGTAGGGTTGGATTGGTGGCACAAATTCCCCCAGTTCCTCTTTGTCATGGAAGCTTCTTGTTTCTCCATTAATTTCTAGAGACAGTTTTGCAGGGTAAATCAATCTGGGCTGGAGGTTATTTTCTTTCAGGGCTTGAATTATTTCACTCCAAGCTCTTCTTGATTTGATCATCTGTGTCGAGAAGACTGCAGTGATTTTGATGGGTTTTCCTTTATAGGTGATCTGTTTCTTTTCTCTGATGGCTTTTAATATTCTGTTCTTACATTGAATTTCTGGGATCTTGATTATTATGTGTCTAGGTGTAGCTCTGTTGTAGGTGGCTGGAGTCCTGTATGCTTCATACATCTGCATATCATTTCCTTTTGTTATGCTTGGGAAGTTTTCCTTTATAATTTCTGTGAATAGCCTTTGCAATTCCTTTGCTTTTTTTAAAAATAATTTTATATAAAGAGAAAAAAACAAAACAAAACAAAACAGAATAAAGGGTAGCAACAATACAGTATTCCAAGGAAAAAAGGAAAAGAACAACAACAAAAAAACCTAAGAAATTATTACTTGAAAAATTATATACTGACTTCTTGGAAATAGTTGTTCAAATTACAAAGTTAAAACATGTAAAGTAGACATTCAAACAGTGAGACTGTTAACAGTTCTGCTCCACGATCTGACAAAAACAGCAATATGGTCATGCATCTTACCCATTCAAATATACATGCAATTATATCAAAAGGGTAAAATTAAACACAGCAAAACAGAGCAAAGTGGATCACAAGAAAGCAATGTAAGAGACAAAAATTTCAAAACTAGACAATCAGAGATATTCACTCTATATCATATTGACTCTTGTTTTCTTCCAAATAGTTGTCCATATTGTCACATATAGGGAATTCACATGAAACAACCTAGTTTGGAATTGATCTGAGCAGGATGAAGAGGGCATTACAGGTATTCAAGACCAGACATTAGGGAAGCCAAGAATGGCTGTCATAGTGTCTCTCATTCTCCTCAAAACAGCTGTCCATACCTTCATGTGTGTTGAACTTAAACAAGGCAAAGCCAGCTAAGATCACTTTGAACAAAAAGTGATAGTTTTGCTGGACTTCACATCATGACATTACGGAATCAGCACTGGGTATTGTAGTGTCTCTTTTTCTTCAAAGCAGTTGTTCATTTCAACATGTGTTATATAGTTGGTTCTCGTAACCTGTCTATAAGCTCTACACATGCATGAGTCTCTACATGTATATATATCATTTCTGTATTAACAGGAAAAACAAAACAAAGCAAGATAAAACAAAACAATTCCTAGAAAAGCATGAGGCAGAAAAGTCACATAAAACCACAATACAAGGTGATCTACAATGGTTACCATGGTGTCTCAGCAGTATATAACAACATTAATAAAAACAAAGCATTAGAGACATTATAAGATTTCAAAAGCAAGTAATAATCAAACCAGAGTGGGTATCTTAGTGAATCTTGTCATCTTCAGTG